>JBBGZY010001612.1:0-15000 GCA_037952925.1 Lithobates clamitans
GTAGGGTAGATGTGATCAGTGTGTACAGAGGAGGATGTAGAGGATACATTGTATGATGTAGGGTAGATGTGATCGGTGTGTACAGAGGAGGATGTGAGGGATACATTGTATGATGTAGGGTAGATGTGATCAGTGTGTACAGAGGAGGATGTATGGGATACATTGTATGATGTAGGGTAGATTCAGAGGAGGATGTATGGGATACATTGTATGATGTAGGGTAGATGTGATCGGTGTGTACAGAGGAGGATGTATTGGGATACATTGTATGATGTAGGGTAGATGTGATCGGTGTGTACAGAGGAGGATGTAGAGGATACATTGTATGATGTAGGGTAGATGTGATCGGTGTGTACAGAGGAGGATGTAGAGGATACATTGTATGATGTAGGGTAGATGTGATCGGTGTGTACAGAGGAGGATGTAGAGGATACATTGTATGATGTAGGGTAGATGTGATCGGTGTGTACAGAGGAGGATGTAGAGGATACATTGTATGATGTAGGGTAGATGTGATCGGTGTGTACAGAGGAGGATGTATTGGGATACATTGTATGATGTAGGGTAGATGTGATCGGTGTGTACAGAGGAGGATGTAGAGGATACATTGTATGATGTAGGGGTAGATGTGATCGGTGTGTACAGAGGAGGATGTAGAGGATACATTGTATGATGTAGGGTAGATGTGATCGGTGTGTACAGAGGAGGATGTAGAGGATACATTGTATGATGTAGGGTAGATGTGATCGGTGTGTACAGAGGAGGATGTAGAGGATACATTGTATGATGTAGGGTAGATGTGATCGGTGTGTACAGAGGAGGATGTAGAGGATACATTGTATGATGTAGGGTAGATGTGATCGGTGTGTACAGAGGAGGATGTATTGGGATACATTGTATGATGTAGGGTAGATGTGATCGGTGTGTACAGAGGAGGATGTAGAGGGATACATTGTATGATGTAGGGTAGATGTGATCGGTGTGTACAGAGGAGGATGTAGAGGATACATTGTATGATGTAGGGTAGATGTGATCGGTGTGTACAGAGGAGGATGTAGAGGATACATTGTATGATGTAGGGTAGATGTGATCGGTGTGTACAGAGGAGGATGTAGAGGATACATTGTATGATGTAGGGTAGATGTGATCGGTGTGTACAGAGGAGGATGTATTGGGATACATTGTATGATGTAGGGTAGATGTGATCGGTGTGTACAGAGGAGGATGTAGAGGATACATTGTATGATGTAGGGTAGATGTGATCGGTGTGTACAGAGGAGGATGTAGAGGATACATTGTATGATGTAGGGTAGATGTGATCGGTGTGTACAGAGGAGGATGTATAGGGATACATTGTATGATGTAGGGTAGATGTGATCGGTGTGTACAGAGGAGGATGTATTGGGATACATTGTATGATGTAGGGTAGATGTGATCGGTGTGTACAGAGGAGGATGTAGAGGATACATTGTATGATGTAGGGTAGATGTGATCGGTGTGTACAGAGGAGGATGTAGAGGATACATTGTATGATGTAGGGTAGATGTGATCGGTGTGTACAGAGGAGGATGTAGAGGGATACATTGTATGATGTAGGGTAGATGTGATCGGTGTGTACAGAGGAGGATGTAGAGGATACATTGTATGATGTAGGGGTAGATGTGATCGGTGTGTACAGAGGAGGATGTATTGGGATACATTGTATGATGTAGGGTAGATGTGATCGGTGTGTACAGAGGAGGATGTAGAGGATACATTGTATGATGTAGGGTAGATGTGATCGGTGTGTACAGAGGAGGATGTAGAGGATACATTGTATGATGTAGGGTAGATGTGATCGGTGTGTACAGAGGAGGATGTAGAGGATACATTGTATGATGTAGGGTAGATGTGATCGGTGTGTACAGAGGAGGATGTAGAGGATACATTGTATGATGTAGGGTAGATGTGATCGGTGTGTACAGAGGAGGATGTAGGGGATACATTGTATGATGTAGGGTAGATGTGATCGGTGTGTACAGAGGAGGATGTAGAGGATACATTGTATGATGTAGGGTAGATGTGATCGGTGTGTACAGAGGAGGATGTAGAGGATCAAGGGGATGTAGAGGATACATTGTATGATGTAGGGTAGATGTGATCGTGTGTACAGAGGAGGATGTAGAGGATACATTGTATGATGTAGGGTAGATTGTACAGAGGAGGATGTATTGGGATACATTGTATGATGTAGGGTAGATGTGATCGGTGTGTACAGAGGAGGATGTAGAGGATACATTGTATGATGTAGGGTAGATGTGATCGGTGTGTACAGAGGAGGATGTAGAGGATACATTGTATGATGTAGGGTAGATGTGATCGGTGTGTACAGAGGAGGATGTAGAGGATACATTGTATGATGTAGGGTAGATGTGATCGGTGTGTACAGAGGAGGATGTAGAGGATACATTGTATGATGTAGGGTAGATGTGATCGGTGTGTACAGAGGAGGATGTAGAGGATACATTGTATGATGTAGGGTAGATGTGATCGGTGTGTACAGAGGAGGATGTAGAGGATACATTGTATGATGTAGGGTAGATGTGATCGGTGTGTACAGAGGAGGATGTAGAGGATACATTGTATGATGTAGGGTAGATGTGATCGGTGTGTACAGAGGAGGATGTAGAGGATACATTGTATGATGTAGGGTAGATGTGATCGGTGTGTACAGAGGAGGATGTATGGGATACATTGTATGATGTAGGGGTAGATGTGATCGGTGTGTACAGAGGAGGATGTAGAGGATACATTGTATGATGTAGGGTAGATGTGATCGGTGTGTACAGAGGAGGATGTAGAGGATACATTGTATGATGTAGGGTAGATGTGATCGGTGTGTACAGAGGAGGATGTAGAGGATACATTGTATGATGTAGGGTAGATGTGATCGGTGTGTACAGAGGAGGATGTAGAGGATACATTGTATGATGTAGGGTAGATGTGATCGGTGTGTACAGAGGAGGATGTAGAGGATACATTGTATGATGTAGGGTAGATGTGATCGGTGTGTACAGAGGAGGATGTAGAGGATACATTGTATGATGTAGGGTAGATGTGATCGGTGTGTACAGAGGAGGATGTAGAGGATACATTGTATGATGTAGGGTAGATGTGATCGGTGTGTACAGAGGAGGATGTAGAGGATACATTGTATGATGTAGGGTAGATGTGATCGGTGTGTACAGAGGAGGATGTAGAGGATACATTGTATGATGTAGGGTAGATGTGATCGGTGTGTACAGAGGAGGATGTAGAGGGATACATTGTATGATGTAGGGTAGATGTGATCGGTGTGTACAGAGGAGGATGTAGAGGATACATTGTATGATGTAGGGTAGATGTGATCGGTGTGTACAGAGGAGGATGTAGAGGATACATTGTATGATGTAGGGTAGATGTGATCGGTGTGTACAGAGGAGGATGTAGAGGATACATTGTATGATGTAGGGTAGATGTGATCGGTGTGTACAGAGGAGGATGTAGAGGATACATTGTATGATGTAGGGTAGATGTGATCGGTGTGTACAGAGGAGGATGTAGAGGATACATTGTATGATGTAGGGTAGATGTGATCGGTGTGTACAGAGGAGGATGTAGAGGATACATTGTATGATGTAGGGTAGATGTGATCGGTGTGTACAGAGGAGGATGTAGAGGATACATTGTATGATGTAGGGTAGATGTGATCGGTGTGTACAGAGGAGGATGTAGAGGATACATTGTATGATGTAGGGTAGATGTGATCGGTGTGTACAGAGGAGGATGTAGGGATACATTGTATGATGTAGGGTAGATGTGATCGGTGTGTACAGAGGAGGATGTAGAGGGATACATTGTATGATGTAGGGTAGATGTGATCGGTGTGTACAGAGGAGGATGTAGAGGATACATTGTATGATGTAGGGTAGATGTGATCGGTGTGTACAGAGGAGGATGTAGAGGATACATTGTATGATGTAGGGTAGATGTGATCGGTGTGTACAGAGGAGGATGTAGGGATACATTGTATGATGTAGGGTAGATGTGATCGGTGTGTACAGAGGAGGATGTAGAGGATACATTGTATGATGTAGGGTAGATGTGATCGGTGTGTACAGAGGAGGATGTAGAGGATACATTGTATGATGTAGGGTAGATGTGATCGGTGTGTACAGAGGAGGATGTATTGGGATACATTGTATGATGTAGGGTAGATGTGATCGGTGTGTACAGAGGAGGATGTAGAGGATACATTGTATGATGTAGGGTAGATGTGATCGGTGTGTACAGAGGAGGATGTAGAGGATACATTGTATGATGTAGGGTAGATGTGATCGGTGTGTACAGAGGAGGATGTATGTGGGATACATTGTATGATGTAGGGTAGATGTGATCGGTGTGTACAGAGGAGGATGTAGAGGATACATTGTATGATGTAGGGTAGATGTGATCGGTGTGTACAGAGGAGGATGTAGAGGATACATTGTATGATGTAGGGTAGATGTGATCGGTGTGTACAGAGGAGGATGTAGAGGATACATTGTATGATGTAGGGTAGATGTGATCGGTGTGTACAGAGGAGGATGTATTGGGATACATTGTATGATGTAGGGTAGATGTGATCGGTGTGTACAGAGGAGGATGTAGAGGATACATTGTATGATGTAGGGTAGATGTGATCGGTGTGTACAGAGGAGGATGTAGAGGATACATTGTATGATGTAGGGTAGATGTGATCGGTGTGTACAGAGGAGGATGTAGAGGATACATTGTATGATGTAGGGTAGATGTGATCGGTGTGTACAGAGGAGGATGTAGAGGATACATTGTATGATGTAGGGTAGATGTGATCGGTGTGTACAGAGGAGGATGTAGAGGATACATTGTATGATGTAGGGTAGATGTGATCGGTGTGTACAGAGGAGGATGTAGAGGATACATTGTATGATGTAGGGTAGATGTGATCAGTGTGTACAGAGGAGGATGTAGAGGATACATTGTATGATGTAGGGTAGATGTGATCGGTGTGTACAGAGGAGGATGTAGAGGATACATTGTATGATGTAGGGTAGATGTGATCGGTGTGTACAGAGGAGGATGTAGAGGATACATTGTATGATGTAGGGTAGATGTGATCGGTGTGTACAGAGGAGGATGTAGAGGATACATTGTATGATGTAGGGTAGATGTGATCGGTGTGTACAGAGGAGGATGTAGAGGATACATTGTATGATGTAGGGTAGATGTGATCGGTGTGTACAGAGGAGGATGTAGAGGATACATTGTATGATGTAGGGTAGATGTGATCGGTGTGTACAGAGGAGGATGTAGAGGATACATTGTATGATGTAGGGTAGATGTGATCAGTGTGTACAGAGGAGGATGTAGAGGATACATTGTATGATGTAGGGTAGATGTGATCGGTGTGTACAGAGGAGGATGTAGAGGATACATTGTATGATGTAGGGTAGATGTGATCAGTGTGTACAGAGGAGGATGTAGAGGATACATTGTATGATGTAGGGTAGATGTGATCGGTGTGTACAGAGGAGGATGTAGAGGATACATTGTATGATGTAGGGTAGATGTGATCGGTGTGTACAGAGGAGGATGTAGAGGATACATTGTATGATGTAGGGTAGATGTGATCGGTGTGTACAGAGGAGGATGTAGAGGATACATTGTATGATGTAGGGTAGATGTGATCGGTGTGTACAGAGGAGGATGTAGAGGATACATTGTATGATGTAGGGTAGATGTGATCGGTGTGTACAGAGGAGGATGCAGAGGATACATTGTATGATGTAGGGTAGATGTGATCGGTGTGTACAGAGGAGGATGTAGAGGATACATTGTATGATGTAGGGTAGATGTGATCGGTGTGTACAGAGGAGGATGTATTGGGATACATTGTATGATGTAGGGTAGATGTGATCGGTGTGTACAGAGGAGGATGTAGAGGATACATTGTATGATGTAGGGTAGATGTGATCGGTGTGTACAGAGGAGGATGTATGGGATACATTGTATGATGTAGGGTAGATGTGATCGGGTGTGTACAGAGGAGGATGTAGAGGATACATTGTATGATGTAGGGTAGATGTGATCGGTGTGTACAGAGGAGGATGTAGAGGATACATTGTATGATGTAGGGTAGATGTGATCGGTGTGTACAGAGGAGGATGTAGAGGATACATTGTATGATGTAGGGTAGATGTGATCAGTGTGTACAGAGGAGGATGTAGAGGATACATTGTATGATGTAGGGTAGATGTGATCGGTGTGTACAGAGGAGGATGTAGAGGATACATTGTATGATGTAGGGTAGATGTGATCGGTGTGTACAGAGGAGGATGTAGAGGATACATTGTATGATGTAGGGTAGATGTGATCGGTGTGTACAGAGGAGGATGTAGAGGATACATTGTATGATGTAGGGTAGATGTGATCGGTGTGTACAGAGGAGGATGTAGAGGATACATTGTATGATGTAGGGTAGATGTGATCGGTGTGTACAGAGGAGGATGTAGAGGATACATTGTATGATGTAGGGTAGATGTGATCGGTGTGTACAGAGGAGGATGTAGAGGATACATTGTATGATGTAGGGTAGATGTGATCGGTGTGTACAGAGGAGGATGTAGAGGATACATTGTATGATGTAGGGTAGATGTGATCAGTGTGTACAGAGGAGGATGTAGAGGATACATTGTATGATGTAGGGTAGATGTGATCGGTGTGTACAGAGGAGGATGTAGAGGATACATTGTATGATGTAGGGTAGATGTGATCAGTGTGTACAGAGGAGGATGTAGAGGATACATTGTATGATGTGGGGTAGATGTGATCGGTGTGTACAGAGGAGGATGTAGAGGATACATTGTATGATGTAGGGTAGATGTGATCGGTGTGTACAGAGGAGGATGTAGAGGATACATTGTATGATGTAGGGTAGATGTGATCGGTGTGTACAGAGGAGGATGTAGAGGATACATTGTATGATGTAGGGTAGATGTGATCGGTGTGTACAGAGGAGGATGTATTGGGATACATTGTATGATGTAGGGTAGATGTGATCAGTGTGTACAGAGGAGGATGTAGAGGATACATTGTATGATGTAGGGTAGATGTGATCAGTGTGTACAGAGGAGGATGTATTGGGATACATTGTATGATGTAGGGTAGATGTGATCGGTGTGTACAGAGGAGGATGTATTGGGATACATTGTATGATGTAGGGTAGATGTGATCGGTGTGTACAGAGGAGGATGTATTGGGATACATTGTATGATGTAGGGTAGATGTGATCGGTGTGTACAGAGGAGGATGTAGAGGATACATTGTATGATGTAGGGTAGATGTGATCGGTGTGTACAGAGGAGGATGCAGAGGATACATTGTTTCTCTCCGGGTTATACATTGTATCTCAGTGAATGGAGTCTTTGTATGGCTCAGCAGATATAATGGGAGGGCGGGTCATGTGATCAGTCAGCTGACCAGGAAGAGGAGGTGGGGGGAGAAGCACAGAGCTGGGTGTGTGTACATTGGATGTCACCGCTCAGGATGCAGTGTGTGTACATAGGAAGTATACATTGTATATTGTGTGTGATGTATATTATATGATGTACGCTGTGATTAGGGTAAGATGTATAGGGGGAGATCCTTTGCAACGCTACATAGAAACCAATCATCTTCCAGGTTTTATTGTACTTGATTTGATTGTAGCCGTATTAGTGTAATTGTGATATAGAAAATCGAGTATCACGGACAGAACTTCATTTTCCAGGTTTTATTGTCAAAGCCTAATTGTACAAACTGAAGTTAGAAGCTGATTGGCCACCATGCACAGCTGTACCAGAATATGTGTACATTAGTTTAGTAAATACCCCCCATAGTTTGTGATGTCTATTATATTGTGTATATTTTATTGTGGGATGGATGGGGTATATATATTATATGGTGAATGGGGTGTATATTATATGCTTTATAGTGTGTGTGTGTATTGTGGGATGTATGAGGTGTATATTTTATATGATGTATATTATGGTTGATGAATGGGGTATATATTATATGATGGATGTATTGTGGGATGGATGGGGTGTATATTGTGTGTATATTTTATACGATGTATATTTTTGGTGTATGGGGGTATATATTATGTGATGTACAGTATGTGTATTATATGATGGATGGGGTGTATATTATATGCTGTGTATTATATGGTGTATACTGTGGGATGGATGGGGGTATATAATAGGTGATGTATACTGTGGGGTATATATTATATGGTGTATATTGTGGGAGGTATAGGGTGTATATTATATGGTGTACATTGTGGGAGGTATAGGGTGTATATTATATGGTGTACATTGTGGGATGTATAGGGTGTATATTATATGGTGGGAGGTATAGGGTGTATATTATATGGTGTATATTGTGGAATGTATAGGGTGTATATTATATGGTGTATATTGTGGAATGTATAGGGTGTATATTATATGGTGTATATTGTGGAATGTATAGGGTGTATATTATATGGTGTATATTGTGGAATGTATAGGGTGTATATTATATGGTGTGCATTGTGGGATGTATGGGGTGTATATTATATGGTGTGCATTGTGGGATGTATGGGGTGTATATTATATGGTGTACATTGTGGGATGTATGGGGTGTATATTATATGGTGTATATTGTGGGATGTATGGGGTGTATATTATATGGTGTATATTGTGGGATGTATGGGGTGTATATTATATGGTGTATATTGTGGGATGTATGGGGTGTATATTATATGGTGTATATTGTGGGATGTATGGGGTGTATATTATATGCTGTATATTGTGGGATGGATGGGGGTATATAATAGGAGGTGTATATTGTCGGATGTATAGGGTGTATATCATATTGTGGGATGGATGGGGTGTATATTATATGCTGTGTATTATATGGTGGATATTGTGGGATGGATGGGTATATATAATAGGTGATGTATATTGTGGGGTGTATATTATATGGTGTATATTATATGTTTTTATAGTGTGTGTGTGTGTATATATTGTGGAATCTATATTTTGTGTGTGTGTGTGTGTGTGTGTGTGTGTGTGTATATATTGTGGAATCTATATTTTGTGTGTGTGTGTGTGTGTGTGTTTATATTGTGGAATGTATGAGGTGTATATTGTGTGTCTATTGTGGAATGTATGAGGTGTATATTGTGTGTGTGTGTGTGTGTGTTTATATTGTGGAATGTATGAGGTGTATAGTGTGTGTGTGTGTGTGTGTGTATTTTATATGATGTATATTATGATTGTATGGGGGTATATAGTATATGATGGATGTATTATGGGGTGTAAATTTTATATGTATATTGTGGGATGGATGGGGTGTATATTATATGGTTTATAGTGTGTGTATTATATGGTTTACACTGTGGGATGTATGGTGTGTATATTGTGACATGTATAGTGTATATATTATATTGTGGGATGGATGGGGGTATATAATAGGAGGTGTATATTGTGGTATGTATAGGGTGTGTCTTATATTGTGGGATGTATAGGGTATTTATTATGGGATGGATGAGGTGTATATCATATGGTTTATAGTGTGTGTATTGTATGGGGTATATATATTATATTGTGGGATGGATGGGGGTATATAATAGGAGGTGTATATTGTGGGATGTATAGGGTGTGTGTTATATTGTGAGATGTATAGGGTATATATTATAAGGTGTATACTATGGGGTGTATATTGTGTGCAGGGACGTGCAGTCAGGGGAGGCAGGGCCTCACCTGCCATGAATATTAAAAAAGATTGAGGATCATAGCTTGGCGACCCCATGTTTGATGAGTAGGTAGCTGAGGTCCTACCCGACCACTGGTCAAAATTGCCACCTATGGTTCCGAAGATACGAGGCTCATTGTGCAGCCTGTCAGAAGCTCTATACAGAGCGGCCAGTATAAATACAAGCCGGCACATTCTGTTTGCAGCAGACTGAGAGGATGAGCTCACAGAGCCTCTCCTCACTTCTTGTCAGAAGCACTGAGCTCAATGGACAGCTTGGAGCCTTGGACCAATGGTAAAGTGCCATTGGCCCAAGCTGTCCAATAAAAATGCTTCAGTGGAGGCACGCCTCTCACTGCAGTGTCATAGAAGGGGGCGTGTGTCTAAAAGACAAATACTCACTTCCAGCCCTCTTAACTAGAAGGAAAAAACGTGTTTATGTTTATAAGATTTACCCACAATCCCATGTTTTTCTCACACAGTTAAGAGGAAGAATGAGAATCTGCTGCTGAGAAGCTACAAGCTAAATCATATATTATTATGCTATATGTTATAAGATAATTTATGTATTTACTGTGAAATTACTGGTTGGAAGTTATAACTTCATAATTTGTCCGTTAAGCCACCTGCTTGAGTACAGATTTTGAAAATATAGTAAATTACCTTAAAAACAAAATATAATTATTTGTATATTGCTGACTTATGGTAATTAACCCCTTGTCACCCAGGACAATTCTGACACTTCTCTCCTACATGTAGTAATCATCTTTTTTTTTTTTTTTGCTAGAAAATGAATCAGAACACATATATATATTTTTTTATATATATAATTTGTTTCAGCAGACACCCTAGGGAATAAAATGGTGGTTATTGCAATTTTTTATTATTTATTTATTTATTTATTTGTTACACGGTATTTCATGAAGAAAAAAAAAAAAACACTAAAGTTAGCCCAAATATTTTTTTTTTTTTTATAATGTGAAAGAAAATGTTACGCCGAGTAAATAGATACCTAACAAAAAAATTGCGCACACTTGTGGAATGGCGCCAAATTTCAGTACTCAAAAATCTCCATAGGTATCGCTGTAAAATTTTTTACAGGTTACATGTTTAGAGTTACAGAGAAGGTCTAGTGCTAGAATTATTGCTCTCGCTCTAATGATCGCAGCGTATGTAACCTGTGTGTATCTGGCTCTGATACTAGCCAGTGCCTTACCACTAACCTCACTGCACGTCCTTGATTATGTGATATATATTGTGGGATTTATAATAGTGATGTATGAAGTGTATATATTATGTGGTGTATATTGTGGCATGAATGGGGTGTATATGATATAATGTGTGTTGTATGGGATGTACACACTGTGGAAGGAGTGATTGGACTGTGTATATTTATAGAGATACATTGATAATAAACTTTACCACTATCTCCCCCAAGTGATGACCTCGGAGAACTCCCCTCTCTTGCACTATCGGCTCTTCAGTGTGTCGGATGGGGCCCTCGGTCCTCCAGACTCTGCCCTCTGCGATGGAGATGTCACTATGGTTGGGTCCGGACCCGCTCCCCGCAAGCTTTCCACTTTCTTTGGGGTGGTCGTGCCAACAGTCCTCTCCATGTTTAGCATTGTCGTCTTCATGCGGATTGGTGAGTGCTGCATGTGTCTCGTCTGTGTGTCCATTCGATGAAAATGATTTTCTGCTGAGGTCCCCCATAGACATAAGCTTGCCTGTTGAGATCCTTTGGGCAGATTAGGAAATCTGGTATGATCTCTGGGTTTTCCCTGATAAACTGTTATAGCTCATCCTGTGCCCCTCTGCTCTCCATAGAGTCTACTTTGGCAGGTGACGTGGGCTCACCCAAAGTCTAGACAACAGCTTGGTTTTCATCAGAGCACCCCACAAGGAGTAAAGGACCATTGACCCTAGTAGTCCCAAGGCTACTTTGCTGCAAGCTGACAACAGCAAGTGACCCTCATGATAGCCCTACCAAGGGGTGACTGGAACTGGACAGCTTCCCCATGGAGACAATGGTGTGATATGACAGAGGGTCAGAGTTCAAGCTGAGGTCAAAATAGACAGCATGCAAGAGAGTAGTTAGGAGTACAGGCCGAGGTTGAGGCAAGCATTGGGCAAAAGAACGGTCAGAGTCCAGGCAGAGATTGAGGCAGGTGAGAGAATGGCTGGAGTCCGGGCAGAGGTGGAGGCAGGTAAGAGAATGGCTGGAGTCCAGGCAGAGGTGGAGGCAGGTAAGAGAATGGCTGGAGTCCGGGCAGAGGTGGTGGCAGGTAAGAGAATGGCTGGAGTCCAGGCAGAGGTGGAGGCAGGTAAGAGAATGGCTGGAGTCCGGGCAGAGGTGGAGGCAGGTAAGAGAATGGCTGGAGTCCGGGCAGAGGTGGTGGCAGGTAAGAGAATGGCTGGAGTCCAGGCAGAGGTGGAGGCAGGTAAGAGAATGGCTGGAGTCCGGGCAGAGGTGGTGGCAGGTAAGAGAATGGCTGGAGTCCGGGCAGAGGTGGAGGCAGGTAAGAGAATGGCTGGAGTCCGGGCAGAGGGTGAGGCTAACAACGTTCAAGAGAATGGTTGTTGTCCGGCCAGAGGTTGAGTCAGGCAAGAGAATGATTGGAATCCAGGCAAAGGGCTGAAGCTGAGGCTGAGGTTGAAGCTGACAACATAAAAGAGAATAGTTGGTTTCCAGGCCGAGGTTGAGGCAAGTCGTAGGCTGGAGAATGGTTGATGTCTAGACACAGGTCAAAGCAGGCAGCAGGCAAGAGAATGGTTGGATTCCAAGTAGAGGTTGACAAGAGAATGGTCAGTGTCTAGGTTGAGGTCAAGACAAGCGGCAGGTAAGAATGGTTGGTGTCAAGGCAGTCTGCAGGCAAGAGAATGGTTGGAGTCCAGACAGAGGTCAAGGCAGGCTGGAGAACAACATTCACGGCCATCAGGCAGAGTCAGCAACATGTACTGAGCAGAATCAGCCAATCTGGTTTGGCAATGGGAACCGCAACACCAGCAAGAAATTTGAAGCATAAGGTAGCTGGTGAGAAGGCACAGCACTGGTTACCATAAGTGAAGATGTTTATATACCTTCCGGTACCAGAGAGCATGCCCAGTATCAGAGCCATATACAACTGTGTGCCCACCAATGCATGCTAAGGCACGTTCCGGTGCATGACCAGCCATAGACAAAGAACCACAAGCTGGTGCCCGTGCCCATGACACACTGCAGATGGACAGGACCCGTCCTGCTTTCCTGGCCCTACAGACAAGGATTCTGGAGGTACCGTAACACCAAGATTCAAGTTGCACACGCCTCTTTATACTATTTGCTTATCTCGGAGTGCAGCTCTAAATATGTAGATGGTTAGAAGCGCCTATCTGATAAGACTCTGTATTCAGTGATAAGTCTCTGTATATGTCTGTTGGAGGTTTATTAAGTCTGCCTGATAAAGCCTTGTGTCTGATAACACACCACTCTGGTCTGAAGTCAGTTGTCTGTCTAGCCATCTCTGTGGCCCCCGTACACACTGATTGGTAAACCCCACTCAACTTTCACTATAAATCACTATAAATCCACTAAAATACATAGGAGGAGCAAAACAAAAGCTGTGCAAAGTCTTACAGTTCATTTTGGTTTTCTACCACAATGCACTGTCACACATCCCACGCAGTGCGGAGCCAATGACCTGACCGTGTTGCCTGTCTACATCATAAAACTGGCTGAACAGAATAAGGAATCTTTTTGCCTGTAAAATATTTCCCATCTGTGAATTTCAATTCTGTGTTTCGGTGCTTGCCTGAAATTCAGCTTTAGAGTAAGACTTTAAAAATTCATAAATGTATAAATGCATGCAAACCATTGTGGGTAATTTAAAAAGGATATCTTCATTATTAATCTGCGGCTAGCTGAGATTGTCTGACCTCTGCAGCTATCTGTCTGTGTGTGATAAGTCATTTTACTCTGTTTTAGTCTTACTTGCTCATGTATTCTCTTTATCACACTCGCCCTTCCTCTTGTTTCGTGCATGTTCTCGCTCTTTTCCTCACTCGCTCGTGTTCTTCCTCACCCACGCTCTTCCTTGCACTCACCCTACCCCAAGCTCACCCTTCCCCGGACTCGTACTGCCCCACGCTCGCCCTTCCTCTCTCGCTCTCCCCCTTGCACTCTCTCACTTCATTTGTTTCCTTCTTCCTCTCACCCTTCCTTTCGCTTGTACATTATCTCTCGCTCCCTCTTCCTCATAATCTCTCTCTTCCTCATGCTTTCTCACTTTCTTGCTCGCACCTTATCGTTCTCTCTCTCGCGCTCCTTCTCTCTCTCTCTCGTGCTTGTTCTCTCTCTCTCTCTCTCGTGCTTGTTCTCTCTCTCTCTCGTGCTTGTTCTCTCTCTCTCTCTCTCTCGTGCTTGTTCTCTCTCTCTCTCGTGCTTGTTCTCTCTCGTGATCTCTCTCTCGCGCTCCTTCTCTCTCTCTCTCTCGTGCTTGTTCTCTCTCTCTCTCGTGCTTGTTCTCTCTCTCTCTCTCTCGTGCTTGTTCTCTCTCTCTCTCGTGCTTGTTCTCTCTCGTGATCTCTCTCTCGCGCTCCTTCTCTCTCTCTCTCTCGTGCTTGTTCTCTCTCTCTCTCGTGCTTGTTCTCTCTCTCTCTCGTGCTTGTTCTCTCTCTCTCTCTCGTGCTTGTTCTCTCTCTCTCTCGTGCTTGTTCTCTCTCTCTCGTGCTTGTTCTCTCTCTCTCTCGTGCTTGTTCTCTCTCTCTCTCGTGCTTGTTCTCTCTCTCTCTCGTGCTTGTTCTCTCTCTCTCTCTCTCTCTCTCTCGTGCTTGTGCTCTCTCTCTCTCTCTCTCTCTCTCGTGCTTGTGCTCTCTCTCTCTCTCGTGCTTGTGCGCTCTCTCTCTCTCGTGCTTGTGCGCTCTCTCTCTCTCGTGCTTGTGCGCTCTCTCTCTCTCGTGCTTGTGCGCTCTCTCTCTCTCGTGCTTGTGCGCTCTCTCTCTCTCGTGCTTGTGCTCTCTCTCTCTCTCTCGTGCTTGTGCTCTCTCTCTCTCTCTCTCTCGTGCTTGTTTCTCTCTCTCTCTCTCGTGCTTGTTCTCTCTCTCTCTCTCTCTCGTGCTTGTTCTCTCTCTCTCTCGTGCTTGTTCTCTCTCTCTCTCTCGTGCTTGTTCTCTCTCTCTCTCTCGTGCTTGTTCTCTCTCTCTCTCTCGTGC